>PVJD01000770.1:333854-354439 GCA_004026545.1 Mormoops blainvillei
CACACACTTGATAGGATAACACCTTAACATGTTACTCAAGGGCCGGAACAGTCTCTTTCCAGGTCCCCTTTTCCACTTCCCTCTGGCTACTGCTCCCCTTAGCCGGCTAAGCAATACTGTGAGCAGACCAACTTCTTTCATATCTCCCATCATTTTATATCATACTTACCTATCTTCATGGCGGCATCAATGACGTAGGTTGTTGCAATAATAATCATACTTGAAGTTGTAAGAACTGAAAACAAATGTAACTTCCATCCACTAAATATTTTCCTGTTCTCTGTAAGTCTCTTCCCTCCATCCTGGTGGAATGCTGACATACTCCACTCAAGCACAAACGCGCCTTCAAACACAGGTTTCATCGTGTGTTCAGTGCCTCTCCTGGATAAAATCACCTGGCGGTGCGCACGAGGTCCTTTGTGGCCTAACTTTTCTCTACCGCTTCATCTCCCGCTGCCGCTGTGCTAAGAGCCTTGGCCCCGGCGGGGGAGCCACAGTCCTCGCAGCCCTCCCAAGGTAATGAGCCCGCTCAGCTTTCCAGCTTTTACCCATGATGGGTCCTTAGCCCCTAATGGCCTCCTCTACTTTGCTTATTCAACGAACTCCCTGTCAGTCCTTAAGATTCAAATCAGATGTGAACTCTTCTGTGGAACCTGCGCTGAAATATTCCTTGGCGGGACGAGACGCCTGCCCCTCTCGTGTGACGCCATGCATATCTTGTCACAGTGTTCTGTGATGATGCCTGTCACCTCCACTATCGCTAGCCTGTCAACTCCCTGGGCACGGACTTGGTGGGGTGCCTGACCCTTAGTGGGTGTTCACTGAAGCTCAGTTGAATATTTCAACTGGGGGTCAGTAGCACCTGAGGCCGTCCCTGGGGGCGCTCCATCACTGCCCATGACACACACTGCTCTTCTCATCTCTGGGGACGACTCTTCCGTTCTTTGTCCTTTGCGGTGGAAATCAGCTGCGGATGGCATTTCTAGGCAGTTAAAAGCACACTGACATGAGTTGTAAAACTTGCTCTTTGAAAGGAGGATTAGGGCAGCACCACCGCGGAACACATTGTTAAAGAAAGACGTTTACCTTCATTCCACTCGCAACCCCCACGCCGGGGTATGTTAACCCCTCGCGTCCCTCCTGTTTGGGGCCCTAGGAGAGGCCGCAAGCGAGCGGCGGGAAGCGGGGCATTGGAAGTGGGGTGGGGCGTGGGCGCTTGGGCCCGGAGGAGTTGGGTAGGCCTGGGGAGCAAGGACTTGAAAATGGGTGGGGAACGGCCCGACGTGGGAGCTGGACTTTCTCCCCAGGGAGACTCTCTCTATGAGAAGGGACCGGTAATGGAGGTCGGCCCAAAGGGGCCTACAGCCCTGCCCCCTGTCCCACGCCAGTGCCAGCGGGGGAGCGGGGAGGCAGGGGGTGGAGGCCTGCACCATCTGCGTAAGGGACGGTCCCTGCTGTGTGACGCCATCATGTCACTCCCGCTTTCTGGAACCTTCTCCGAGCCGAGCGACACCCTGCCAGTAAATTGTGAGCTGTCAGAGGGCAGTTGGGGGAAGTTATTCTCCCTCAGCCCCCACCGTTCATGTTCAGAATTCTTTCTCACGCACCTCCTTGCTGCCTCTCAACCGTCTTCCCTCTGTGGTGATTAGTCCTTTTCCTGCGTGTGGGGCACCGAGGCCTCGAGAAGTTGCAAGCCTTCATTAGGAAATGGGAGAACAGGACCTCAAATCCATGCCTTTGGAACCCTAATTAAAGTAATGAGATGAGGTATGTGAATGTGAGCGCATTGTGAGCGCTCCGTAAAGAGCAGCCAATTACTTCTGAGAGCGGGGACTGTGTCTTGCGCACCTGTTTCTCCATTTCCTAGAATGGGGGCCTGTCAATGGTAAACTCTGGGAAACTACTAATTGAATTCATTAATGAACACACAGGAGGGGCTCAGACAAGTTGGTTTCTCTGCCTCTTGCAGTGCTCTTTCCATCAGAACAGTTACATCGCTTAATGTCACGGTATTCTCTGCAATCATTCTCTCCTAACAATCTCGGTCAGACGTTATTTCCTCCTGAGTTGAACTCATGTCTACGGGCAGAAACCGTCCAAACCCAGGAGCTATTTTCTCCTCATTATTGCACTGCTCCGAATTCATCTTTCTAGAGATGCTTTCTTGACACTCCACCCCGTAGGTGCTGTTGTCGCCATTGTCTTATATCTCCGGTAAAAGTCATTTCGGCTTCTTTAATCCCTTATTCTCTAAGGGATTAAAAACAGTTTTAAAAACCAGCTTTCTCCCCTAACTTATTTGGTGGGAAGGCCTGAACTGAAACGAGCCATTCGTCTTCATTTATTCCACATAGTCGCAGGTTCGGGCTGCAGTCACGTTAATGTGTTCAATTGTTCAGAGTGGCCCCACACCTTGGTGCGGGTATCATGTACTGTATGTTATAGATATGACATTTTCCTTCAAAAGTGAAACATAAAATAAAAAATAAAAAAATAAGCTTGAATTCCATAACTCATCTGGCCTCAAAAGATTTGGATTAGAAATTGTGGACCAATAGCTCAATGTCACTTGATAACTTAGATGATGTCCTGTTATGATTCAGGTAAAGCTGTGGGAGCAGACGGCCTCTGGGAAAGCATTGTGGAAGTTGGGTAAACCTAAAAACAGAGGCCTCTTCTACCTCATCATTTGTTTATTTTGGAATTATTTAAGGGGAAAAAGCTCCTTAATGATGTGTTTTTAATATAGGGATTGTGTTTTATGTTTCTTATATCTCCCAAAAAACTGTATAAATGGTAGGTAGTCAAGAAACATTTATTGATTGATTTGCGAATATTTGCTCAACACTCTAGAATTTTACTCGATAACTACAAGAGCCGGAATATATATATGTGTGTGTATATACATATACACACAAACACTCATATAAGATTTTATTTATTTTTAAAGAGCGGGCAAAGGAGGGAGAAAGAGAGGGAGAGAAATAGCAATGTGTGAGGGAAACATCAATCAACTGCCTTTCATCTGCCCCCAACCCGGGGGACCCAGCCCGCAACCGAAGCATGTGCTGTGACGGGGAACTGATGCTGCCTCAGTTTGCGGGATGACGCCCAACCCACTGAACCACGCCAGTCAAGGCATGGGTTATATTTTTAAAATACCATATTTATAATCCAAAGATGTAGCATCCATGCAGGTTTATCCCAAAGCAGAATCATTCAGCCATTTAGCCGTTCACCCAACACCTGTTTCGTGAGTACCTACTAGGTGTGCTAGGCACATGTTAGTCAGTAGGATTACACTGGTAAATAGGATGGTCAGTGTCCCTGCTCTCAAGAGCGAGCCTGGTGGAGGAGAAAGCCAAAGAGCAGACGACAAATACATATGTACAGATCATGATAAGTCCATGAAGGAAATACACCAGGTGTTAAAAAGAGTTTGATGGGAAGACCTAAGGAGTCAGCAAGATCCGTGAAGGCCTCTCAGAGGAGGTGACATAGGTTTGTGACATGAAATATCTTACTTCCCTCCATTTCTACATATTATAGGGATTTGGGTAGCCAAATTCAGGTGTGGAAATTTACCCTTCTGGACACTAGTTCTGCCTCATCATCATGACAATAACCTCAAGTTTTGATGGTTAACTGAACGTTCGCATGTAGTCACATGTCTAAAACACATAATAAACCAACATGTAATTTACAACTATAACTAACTGAACTTCTTGTTAGTGTAAAAACGTATCAATAGTAGTATTGTGTCTTACATATTCTATATTCATGTCACAACGTACCGTATATTAGTAAATGATACTAATTCGCTTATCCAGATTTTTTCTTTCTGGTTTTTCTAAAGGTTGGAAATGTATCTAATTTTGGTGTGGTGTCAATGACATCCATCTGAAACCACTCTATTGGATTGAAGGCTATGATTTAGTTTTCTGGGGCAGAAAATTCATTTAAAAAAACATTTTTTAAGTTTACAAATGCAGGTTGGAGAAAACAAAAACCTAAAAATTAGGATTTTGTCCCACTAAAATATAGATAGGTAGCTATCCAAAAAAGAAGAAAAAATGGGTTTTAATGACTTGTTCAATTACAGCAGGTTATGATTCTAATAGGCTATTTTTTCAATAGACTTGTGAGAAAGCAGATCAATATTCGTTGCTCTAAGCCAATGTCACAGTGTATAGCTCTGCATTGAGTGAGCTTGACAGATAGGAAAAAAGGACAAGAAAAAAGGAAAACGCTCATGACTGAAAATTTTAATAGCTTATTGAAACACACTATAAAGTGGGTTTTTGCTGCAGTAGTGAGTCAGATAAGAATGCCTATATTTGAAGTGCAAATGAGAGTAAATCAGAAAAATTTAAAAACATGTAACTTCTTTTTTTATCCTAGGATTGATGATAGTCCCTTTCTGAGAAATCTTAACTGATAGATTTTCTGTCCTACTTATTTGAGGATGTGTTGTACTTTTACCAAAAAAAAAAGGTTAATTATCTTCTCTTTTTAAAAAAGACATAATAGTTCATTTAGGATGCTTTTGAAAATTTATGTCTTCCTTTAATACACACACAGGAATTAATCAAGCCTGAGCTGTGAGTTGAAAAGGTCAAAGAGAAACAGAACAAAACTAAAAATGAGTACATTTGCTATGAATTTTAACCACGTTCTTTTGTATGTGTACAGCTTCTCTAGTGAAAGCTGATTATAGATTGTGGGGCCTTCGTTGCACCTATGTGCTGCTCACTGGGCTTAAAACCAGTTCGTTGTACAGAATTTCGATGGTCACCAGTGCTGAATCACTAGGGAAATTGCAAACTGATGGACTCGCCTTAATGCAAAATAATGAAAAAGAAGAAAGGGAATAGCTTCATAGAAACTTGTGAACTGATCATTCATGAGCATCATTTAAAGTTTTGGAGCTGTATACCCCTCTTAAGTTTTCGTGTCTTTTGTGTCAACCTACATTGGCCTTTCTTTGTGTACTTGTTTTGAGATCTGAGAGAGAGTTGCTGATCACTTCAGATTTTAGGAAAATTCTTACACCATTTGAATCATACTGTTGACACTGTTTAATTCTAAACTCAGACTTTCTTCTCTAAAGTTGAGTAAAGAAAGTAATTTAACCTCTCCCTAGAACTTACCAGTCTTACCAGGACTGAAATATTGGTTTAGGGCACCATGAGTCAGATGCGGAGTCCACTGAGGGGCAACTACTGGTCTCAATAATTGGTGAGCCGCCCCTCTTTTGATTAGCAAGAAAGCAGACCACATCGAGATCTCATTCCAATGACTTGTAGTTCTAAAAAGGATATGACCATAGGGTTACTTGGTGACTCTAGGACTCAATTTCCACCATGTTAATTACTTTTATAACTTAATATTTTTATACAGGACAACAAATCCTAAGCATGAGACGTCAGAGCCCAAGTTCCATTTTCTTATACTAAGTTGTCCATTGCCCGTGAAATGCTTTATAATGATTTTATTTCTGGCCAAAGAGGATGAATGATATTTTCTGCAGGCACCGTTAGGACTAGAAAGACCACTTATATTTCTCTAAATTAAGCAGGCCAATCTCTTATGAGGGATTTTCCCATAATGATCCTGGGAACATTTCTATGGTACCCTCAATTCTGGCTGATGTAAATGAGGGGCTGATTTAGGAACTAAAGCTAGATTTTTTCAGACTGACTTGGAGTTCTATAGACATTAAAAAAATAATTAACTTACATTGTGTGTGTGTGTGTGTTTTCCTTTGCAGGAAATTGATGCCTTTTCAAGATGATGATTAATCATTTCTATTTGGGAGCAGCAGAAACGGGGATCAACTACCTATCAGGGGTTTCGTAAACCAGTTACATAAACCCCTATTCCATTGCTCACATCCCCCATCCCACCTTCAAACTTGCCTTACGTATGGCATTCAAGAGGCAAGTGAAAAACTTCGTGAAAAATTACTCAGACGCTGAAATAAAAGTCAGGGAAGCAACTTCTAATGATCCTTGGGGTCCTTCTAGCTCTCTGATGTTAGCTATCAGTGACCTGACTTTCAACACAATTTCTCTCTCAGAGATTATGAATATGCTATGGCAGAGACTAAATGACCACGGGAAGAACTGGCGCCATGTGTATAAATCCCTTATGCTACTGGATTATCTCATCAAGAATGGATCGAAGGAAGTTACTCAGTTTTGCATAAAGGGGTTCTATAACCTCAAAACGCTAGAAGATTTTCAACACATAGACGAAGGTGGAAAAGACCAAGGTAACAGTTAAAGAGGTTTATACAGTGTGCCAATAAGGGTTAGGAGTTTGGGAGGGAATCATTTTAAACCAGAAGATGGGAAGGTAGGGGAGGAAGTTGTTCTTAAGTGTATTAGCTGCCTTTGCTCAGGGATAGCTGTGGTTTCCAGTTTAATCCTTTGTGTTGACTCTTGAGAGCCTTAGAGAACAATTTTTTTTTTCCCCAAAAGGATATATAAAATCAACACTTAGGTTTATGATAAAATCATTCTTCATAGGAGATAAGCAAAGTGAATAAAACAGGAGGCATGGCAAATTGGTATAACAATGTCACTGTAATTCATAACTATAATTCAATTGGAATATAGTCATAAATATAAGGAAGTTTCCAAAGACTGGAATCTTTTTTTTTTCCATGACTTTTAAAATTTTTTTTAAACATATCTTATTGATTATGCTATTACAGTTGTCCCATTATTTTTCTCCCCTTTATTCCCCTCTACCCCATACACTCCCCACCATCATTTGCCCACTTAGTTCATGTCCATGGGTCATATATATAAGTTCTTTGGCTTCTCCATTTCCTATACTATCCTTAACCTCCCCCTGTCTGTTTTGTACCTACAATTTATGCTTCTTATTCCCTGTACCTTTTCCCCCATTCTCCACCCTCCCCCTCCCTGCTGATAACCCTGCATGTGATCTCCATTTCTGTGATTCTGTTCCTTTTCTAGTTGTCTGCTTAGTTTGTTTTTGTTTTTTTAGGTTCAGTTGTTGATAGTCATGAGTTTGTTGTCATTTTACTGTTCATAGTTTTGATCTTCTTTTTCTTAGATAAGTCCCTTTAACATTTCATATAATAAGGGCTTCATGATGATGAACTCCTTTAACTTTGCTTTGCCTGGGAAGCACTTTATCTGCCTTTCCATCCTAAGTGATAGCTTTGCTCGATGGAGCAATCTTGGATATAGGTCCTTGCCTTTCCTGACTTTGAATACTTCTTTCCAGCCACTTCTTGCCTGTAAGTTTTCTTTGGAGAAATCAGCAGATAGTCTTATGGGAACTCCTTTGTAGGTAACTCTCTCCTTCTCTCTTGCTGCTTTTAAGACTCTCTCCTTATCTTTAATCTTGGGTAATGTAATTATGATGTGCCTTGGTGTGTGCTTCCTTGGGTCCAACTTCTTTGGGACTCTCTGAGCTTCCTGGACTTCTTGGAAGTTTATTTCCTTTGCTAGACTGGGGAAGTTCTCCTTCATTATTTTTTAAAATAAGTTTTCAATGTCTTGCTCTTTCTCTTCTCCTTCTGGCACCCCTATGATTCAGGTGTTGGAATGTTTAAAGTTGTACCAGAGGTTCCTCAGCCTCTTCTCATTTTTTTGAATTCTTATTTCTTCATTCTGTTCTGGTTGAATGCTTATTTCTTCTTTCTGCTCCAAATTGTTAATTTGAGTCCCAGTTTCCTTCCCTTCACTGTTGGTTCCCTGTGTATTTTTCTTTATTTCACTTTGCATAGCCTTCACTTCTTCCTCTATTTTGCGTCTTTACTCAATCATTTCTGTGAGCATCCTGACTATCAGTGTTTTGAACTCTACTTCTGATAGGTTGTCTGTCTCCTCTTTGCTTAGTACTTTTTTTGGAGTTTTGATCCGTTCTTTCATTTGGGCCATATTTCTTTGTCTTGGTGCAAAGACCTGTTACATTGTAAGGGGTGGAACCTTCGGTATTCACCAGGGCATGGCAACCCACTTCACTGTGTTGTGGTGCTGTATATGGGGGAGGAATCAGAGAGAGAACAATGCTGCTTGCTCAGCTCTTACTTGGCTTTCAGTCACTTCTTCCACTACCCACAAGCAAATTGGGCCTTTCTGGTGCTGTCCCTGGGTGGGTGGGCTTGTGTACATTCTAGGACCCCGTGGGTCTCTCCAATGAACTCTCCTTTGAGACTTCAGTTCATACAAGTCCATACCCCACAGGTTTTTGTAACCAGAGGTTTTGAAGCTTTGGTTTCCCATGCTGCAACCCTGGGTTGTGAGGTCTGTCTCTCTCCCACATTTGTGAATAAGCATGTGGAGCTTATCCACATACAAATGTGGCACTGATCAGTCCACCAGCTGCCACCTTACCCACCCAGTCCATTGCCTTGCCATGCGTCCTCTTTGCCCTGACTGCCCATCTCCACCCCTCCTACCAGTCTGGATGAATATTTCTTCTTAGCTCTTTGTTTGTTGGACTTCTATACTGTTTGATTTCTTGTCAGTTCTCATTGTTTTTTGTTTTTAAATTTGTCGTTGTCCTTCTTTTGGTTGTGCAAGGAAGCAGAGCATATCTATCTATGTTTCCATCTTGGCTGGAAGTCCCAGTGGTCTTTATTTATTGTACTTACAGGGACAACAGAGCATAGTAAACAAAAAAGGGAGAGTAACCAGTTTAGCACTTCAGTGCTATATCAACAGAATCAATGTCTCCTCAAGGTTCTCATCAAAGAAAATAATAAAATCAAAGTAATTAAAGTCTATATTTTGTTATTTTTAAAGAACCAATCTCTACTTTCTACTTATTAACCTTGTGACTTTGATAGTTTCTTACTTCTAAACTTATTATATTCATCTGTAAAATGGACTTCATAAACCCTGGTTGTTATGAAGATTAGAGATGATGTTGGGAAGGCAGTTGGGAAGGCATCAGCCAATGTTAGCTAATACCATTAGTCCTTGACATGTTTTTACTTTTGTTATTCTTATTTCCTGCAACATATATTCACGTTGAAATAAAGCTCTGTGCAAATATTCACTAGGACAGTCTTTTCCACTGTCTTTACAGTTCAACAGTTTCCGCCCATTTGTAACGACGTGTCCACACGTCTACTGCAGCACACCTCATACAACTGTAATGACTTATTAACATGGTGGCCCCTTTCACTGCACTCTGGGTGTTCAGAGGGCTGGGATTGTTTTATTTGTATCTCTGTTTCTTCTCTTGGTTTGGTGGAAGTGTCAAATGAATGCTTGCTGACTGAATGGCTAGTGGGCTGTTGTAGGACCAGAGAGTTTCTCTTTATCCTAAATGTCCTTTGTGTCTCTATAATGTTTCTAAATATAGATTTGTTTATCCTGCCTGGTCTTTGGAGATCATGTTTGATGTGAAGATTCACATCTTTTCTGTAAAATTCCTCTGAATAATGCTTTTTTTTTTTGTAATTACCTTAATTTTCTTCTTTGAAACTTTTTTCTGAGTGAATATTGGGGCATTGCAATCTGTCTTTTATTACTTTTAACTAATCTTCTTAATCTTCTTGCCTCTCTGTGCTCTATTTTGAAAGAATTTGTTAGTACTATTCTTTAATTACCAATTCTCTCTTTGTTAGATTCTGAAGTTTATCTTGGATATTGAAGGTTTTTTCTTTTTAATCCCAGTGACTATAGTGCTCATTTCTAGGGTTTTCAATTGTCTTTTTTCATATCCATCTGTTCTTATTTAATTTCTGCCTTTTTTTTTAACCCTCACCTGAGGATATAGTCACTAATTTGAGATGGATAAAGAGAGACATCAGTGTGAGAGAGAAACATAGATGGCAGCCCAAGTGTCTTGTCAGTAGATGAATGAATAAAACAACTATGGGACATTTACACAGTGGAATACTACTTGACCATAAAAAAGAAGAAAATTTTACCCTTTGTGACAGTATGAATAGACCTGGAGAACTTTATGCTAAGTGAAATAAGCCAGTCAGAGACAGGCAAATACTATATGATTTTACTCATATGTGGAATCTCATGCAAAAACTGAACTAACAAGGAAAATGGAGACAGACTCATAGATGGAGAGCAGATGACATCTCGGTGTAGGACGTGGGGTGATGGAGGGATTGAGCAAAAAGGAAAAAGGACTCATGGACATGAACAACAGTGTGGTGATTGTTAGAGGAAGAGGGGTAGAAGAGGACTAAATGATGATGAAAAAAATATAATAAGGATTAGGAAAAAAAAGAAACATAGGTCAGTTGCCTCCCGCACATGCCCCGACCGGCCATCAAACCTGCAGCCTTGGCACGTGCCCTCACTGGAGACTGAGCCCGCAGTCTTTGCGTGTACGGGATGAAGCGGTGACCAACCGAGCCATCTGGCCAGGGCCTGCCTGCTTTTGTTTTATAAGCTCATGATTTTGTTATGGATGCAATGCCGGTGTTAATCTCTCTTGATCATATTTATTTAAAAATCTTTGTTAAAATCCTGTGACAATATAGATTATTGATTTATAGAAGATCCTATAGAGTCCTGTAGCATACTGATTTCCTTTGGAGTGAATTTGTTTTGATTGCTCTTTTATTGGCTATTAGCATTATATTTTTAAAACTCTATTTTGAGTGAGATGTTATTCCCCAACCACCCATGCTCACTTTTCCTTTTATGTTGGTTTCTCACTTCCTGCGCCCCAGCCCTCTAGAGTCTTCCATACAGCCCTTATGAAGGTAGCTCAGGGCTGATGCCTGTGATAATACTAGGGCGTGTGTCATGGATCTAGTCACTGCGCCAGCAGGTGGCTTAGTTTAGTTTCAAGCCTGCATGTGTGTCCTCTTGTTTCTAGACCCACAGCTACAAATAAACTATAGCCCATGATGCAATTAGTGGCTTTTTTTTTTTTTCATTTTATTCCCAGACTTCTCTCACAAACGTGGATAACCCCTAACATCAAAGAGTGAGCCTTGATTCCCTAACACCTGAGAAGCTGAATTCCTGGGGTTAGACCAAGAGCCTAGCAGCCTTGTGGCCTCAGCCCTGCACACTGCCTTTTCGTCTCTCGTTTCTGGCTCAGGGAGATTTTTATCTTGTTTTCGAGACTGGTGATGTCTATTATTGCTGCGTGTTTGGGGCAGAGCAGAGGGGTACTTTGAAGCATGGACTCACTGTGATAACTTCACTGGAGGTTTAACTTGAAAATAACTTAATCAGATTATGTTTGGGATGCTTCTCTCCCTCCCCACACCTTCCTCCATTCCCACCCCTGAGGCACTGTGGAGGGTAGATTGAAAGGGAGGCTAAAAATAAGTCAATAATCTGGAATACCACAGCAACAAATGATCAGGGAGATGCCGAGGAGCGAGTGGATTTAGAAGATATTTAGTATGTACAATCAATAGATGCGGATTATTGAATTTGGAGAGGTAAATGTTCATAACTCTGACCTAGAATGGAGGTAAAATTCACTGAAAAAGGAACATGGGCAGAAGAGTAGATTTTGGTAGGTCACTGGGTCAGGAACGGAGAGAGGACTGTTGAGATGTTTTGTAACTACTGCATGAAGCCTAATGCGTGCTCTACAAGTCTGGTATGTATCCTTCATGCTGGTGTGTCTCAGTGCCCAAGGTCTTTGAACTGACCATGTTTCCAAATCTCTTTACTTGGTGTTCAGAAATGAATTTATATAAACTCCCTCCCTGTATTTGGGAAGTTTTTCCTTGGTGTATTCATGTATTTATTTAACAAACATTGAGAATCCCTTAAACAAGTATAGTTCTGGCCTTCATGGATGTTATACATTAGTGGAGGAAAAAGACACTTACCAAACAAATATGCAATTAAAAACTGAAAGTAATATAAAAAATAAGTGTAGCTCTGGCCAGTGTGACTCGGTTGGAGTGTCATCCCATAAGCCGAAAGGTCGAGGGTTTGATTCCTGGTCAGGGCACATGCCTGGGTTGCAGGTTTGGTCCCCAGTTGAGGTGTATGAGCGAGGCAACCGATCTGTGTCTCTCTTACATCGATGTTTCCCTCTTACATCGATGTTTCCCACCCTCACTCTCTCCCTCCCTTTCCCTCTCTCTAAAATCAGTAAGCATGTCCTTGGGTAAGGATAAAAGAAAATAAATGTAGGTGCTATGAGACTGTGTGAAAGCTGGGCCTGACCAAGTCTGTTGGGGAAGTGGGAAGGGGCTGTCACCTCTCAGTAGAAGGCTTTCCTGAAGAAATGAAGCCCGAGGTCTTTCCTCTAGCGGGCACTTTCTTCTGACCTATCTGCATAGCTGGCTTTTTCTTACTGTTCAAGACCTAACTGATAATGGTACTTCCCCAGCAAGGCATTTCTTGGCCACACCCCAGATGAATGTTTAGCACATCACTCTTCTTTATTTCCTTTAGGGTATTTATTTTTATCTGGAATTCTCTTGCTTAGGGACCTGTCTCTCTCTTTCTCACCTGTGCCCCCACGGTTTAGAACATTTCCTGAAACTTAAGTGTTCAAGAAATGATTAAGTGCAAATGACCAAACAACCCAGGACATTCGTCTGTCGCACGGTTGTTCGTGATTTGCATGTTCTCTGCGTCCCCCGCCATGCGTTAGGAGGACTCCTCAGTGGGCCCTCTCCTTGTTCTCTTGTTCTACTTGTTTTCTATCCTGTTGATCCTCTCCTCACTCTGCTGTGTCTTCTAATGGAGGTTGCCAAGAGTCACATCTCACTCTCTGGCCATAGTGATAGGCATGTGACTTTCGAGCTGGGCCAACCTAAGCTATTCCCCTGGATTCTTCAAATTCGAAGGAAGGAAGAGGGAGATTTTTTAGGTGGCAGACTGTGAGGCATGAACCTGGAGCTGTCTGTGGTCATATCCACATCCAGATTGAAGAAGCCAATCTGCAAGAGGGGAAAAAGCAGCACACGGAGAAAAGCAGAGACAGGGGAGGCAAAGAGAGTCCTTCCTGGTAGTTCCCAGTCTCCGCTTCACTTGAACCTGAGGCCCAGTTGCAACCCCTGATTTTCCCATGGCCTTTGTCTTAGCCAGCTGAAATTGAGTTTTGTCACTTAAACCAAAGATTCCAATTAAAAACAGTATATAGCTTTATTTTTATTTTAACCTTCACCTCAACTAACAAGCTTTTCATCTTGATGTGTTTTTTTAAAGATTTTAATTATTTATTTTTAGAGAAGGGGGAAGGGAGGGAGAAAGAGAGGGAGAGAGACATCAATATGTGGTTGCCTCTCACATACCCCCTACTGGGGACCTGGCCCACAACCCAGGCATGTGACCTAACTGGGAATTGAACTGGTGACCCTTTGGTTTGCAAGCCAGCTCTCAATCCACTGAGACACAGTAGTCAGGGCTCATCTTGATGTGTTTTATGCAATATCTTTGGATATTGATCTCGTGTAGTTTAATTCTTGTTTCAGAGAATCCATATTTTCTCCCTATCTTTGTCTCTCTACACCTCTCTCTCCCTCCCCTTCTCTCCCTCTCACCTTCTCTCCTTTCCCTTCCCTTTCCCCTCCCCCCTTTTCTTTCTGTATCTCTTTCAGATTCAAAGCAGTTGCTGCCCAATCTTTTCTATTTCCAGTACTATTTATTTTAGTATGGTGCATCATTCCTCTTTTAAAAAACACATCGGTTAGAAGTGAAGTAGATATCATCTTATTTTTCTTACTGTTATTATTTAACCCATCCTTGGGGCAGATTTATTGAGTCTTCAGGTAGGAAACTTGGGCCCAGAGAGACCACCTGATTTGGAGTCACACAGACAATTCAGGACAACACCGTGGTTTGAATGCAGTCTTAGGTTGCGCTCTGGCATGCCGTTTTTGGCATCAAGTTGATAGGAGTTTATGCCAAAGACAAGTCAGATGCCCTCCCTTCACTTACCCTACCCAGTGCACCCCTCTAAGATAGCATATATGAACAATGTTGTGGAGACACTGTTGGTTGGCTGCCTGCCCATCCATCCATCCATCCATCCATCCATCCATCCATCCATCCACCCATCCACTTCTTTCATCTGTATACAAACATTGGTTTACATTCCCCTTTGCTTTACAGATTTGAATCATGCTATGCACGTTATTTTAAATCTGTAGCCATATGTCATGGTCACACATCTAGGTCAGCACGTCTAGATCTAATTCATTCCTCTTTTTTCCTATTTTGTTTGATTTATTGCAGGGTAAGTAGTGCTTTTAAAAGTATATTTAAAGTGAAGAATGTAATGCTAGTACATGATATAATTTAACCATATATTTACTTCGTGGAGTATAAGAAAAGGAATCTATTTATCGATAATTCTAATGAAACTTAGGTCTCCCTCTTAGGGAGTTCCCTCTAAGTTTCAGCTCAGGTTGCCACCAGTTCCTTCACTTTGCTAACGTATTCATTTTTCCGAATTTTCTTTTGAATAAAAATTACCTGAAGCCTTAATTTTTTCCCTAAGGAAACTCAATGTATTTTTCAGGTTATTATATCCGGGAAAAGTCTAAGCAAGTCATATCATTGCTGATGGATAAGCAATTGCTGCATAAAGAGAGGGAAGTAGCCCATCGGACTAGATGTCATAGCTCCTTCTCTGTGACATTTTCTAAAAGATTACCTGGTACAGGTAACTCACCAACAGCCTGGGCTTCTGACCCCACAGCAGAAGTTCCTGTTTCGGAGAAGAAGCGTAAGCTTCTCAAGGTTGCAAGGCTACGTAAAAAAAGTGCGTATAATGAACATTGGCCTAAAATGCAGTAGGTATTTAATGACAACTAAAAGATATAAAGCATAACTTTTAGTACTAACTTGTTAATATTATAGTAGTTCTAATATCACTGTGTTGGACATCATACTGTAGAGAACAAAGATGAAGAGCTCAGTAGAAAATTTTATGGCTGTTTTCTGAATGCAATTATCTGGGATTCAAATGAAATGACTTTGAGCTTAGAAGGTATTAAACAAGTGACTTCCCTACTTTGCATTCTGATTGATTTTTATGATTTCAATCATAACTGGAATGTGAAAGAGAACTGTTTTCTGACACTAGGATCTTGGTATGTGTGCACTTGTGCCTTATGATCCTATAAATCAAGAGATTGACATTTTCTTAAATGTACCTCAGAATTCTAAAATTGCTCTAAAACTCTTCTAGGACAAGGCCTTGTTACCTAATCCTTTCCTTTGCCTAAACTGTTAATTCTGGATTACTGAACCTTTTTTTTAAAAAGGAGTTTATTTACAATGGTATAATAGAAATTAGCAGGAAAATGAAACCTCTTCTCCCAAATTTGTTAAAACATAAAGAACTATCCTTTGCCCTAACTTCTTCAATAAAAAACCTGTTTTGATAAGCTGTGTATAAGGAGTGGACAACTTGAGGACGCAGAAACATTAATGAAATGTGACTTAGATATCTGTCCCTTGAATGGAACTGAACTTTGTGCCATAAGTGAGGGGCAGAGTAAGAGTAGCATATAGTGACTTATAAATATTTTCAGAAGCTTGCCTTTAGCTTTATGTAAATCTATTCAAGACCCTGAAAGAAATGCAAGTATCCAAATGTCTGCTAAGTATGAAAATTTAAAAATGGTTATAGTAATATCGACATATACTAATTCTACTAGAAATCATTAAAATATCCACCTGACTCAGTCAGGAGTTCTCAAATATTCACTCAATCTGTACTTGTGTCGACTGGGGAGACAGAAATACAGTAAAGAGGTGGCCACTGTAATTATAATAGTAAGTAACACCCAAATTCTTCTAAAAGGCAATAGAACCTCTTTCTTTAGGGTGCCCATTCCTTTGTGATAAATCTCCAAAAGGGACATAGACCCATTCTGAAATTTTCTTGTGGAAGCCTTGGAGTCGAACATCCACCAAAGAGGAGTAACAGTAGAGTAACCAACTATGGCTCATCCGGAATTTCTTCATCCCTTTTGCTACTTCTCTGTTACCTTTCTTGCTCTTCCTTTCTTCTCTCCCTTATTTTCTCTTTTATTGTAAACATATTCATTGAATTTATTTTCTGAAATTTGGATATCTAGAAGAAATTTGGGGCTATCGCACTGAATAAAGCCCCTTCATCATGGAGCAAATATTCAAATGACTGAGACAGATATTAAAGACACACAAACCAAATAGATATAAAACTATATGTCAGATGGTGAAGTGACAATTCCCTTTTTTTTTTTTAAAGAAAGCAGTGTCAGAGGACATAGAAGGATAGTACTGGCTTTATTTTAGGTCAGATAATAAAGGAAGGCCCTTTGGAGGAGGTGAACATTTACACAGAGATCTGAAGGCAATGAGAGAGTGATGGCTAGATGTTCCGGCCACAGGGGACAGCAGGTGTAAATACTCTGGAACAGGAGCAAGTTTGGCATCCTTAACTGTAAGCTTAGGAAATGAGGCCCTGAACTGCTGCAGAGCTAGCTCATCTCTGAGCCGTTTTTATGATTCATACAAGGAAATCTAGTTTATTGGTTTATAGTCACTGTTTTTCTTTTAAAAACTCAAAACAATATTCCCAGCTTTGTGACACGTCTTATTCACTAAGCTGAGCTCTAAATGATGTTTGACGCTTAAAAAACCAATCTACTTAAAATGAAGAATTTTTGCTAAATTTATATTTTTCACACCATAACCATGTATTGAGAACCTCCTTAATGTATGCTAGATACTCTTCTGGGCCTGGTAAACAAATTAGGTGTATTTCTGCTTTCATGGAGATTATATCTAGTGATGGGCTTTTAGTATATTTTTAAAAAAATATGTGCTAAAAGAGTTTTGGTGAATGATGGCATCATTGAAATGCATCTATGGTAAGAGTACTACTTAAAGTAAATAGTGAATATTTGGGTGTAAAAGTTGTAGTAAATTTGTTAAAAATCTGTTACAATATTTAAAAATTTTATTTATCCATCACTGTGTATACACATACATATATAGATATATATTATTCAAAGAAGAGTTAAATTAGTAAGCTTAACAATATTAACTATTTCCATGTTGGAGCCCATGTTTGAATCGGAAGCTGTATTTTAAAGGAAGAAAGAAAACTGACAATTTGGTTGGGGTGGGGGGGAAAAGGGAAAACAAATTGGGGGAGCATCCTTAGTTGGACAGGAGAAGTAGCAAATGAAAACTTAGAGATGGGTGGATCACTTAGAATTAGTTATACCCACAAGTGATAATAGTAGAGACCACAAAAGTGGTAGCAATTTAAACATAATAGGAATTTATTTTTCTCCTCTAAAAATAAACCAGAACTAGGTATTCTAGGATTGATATGGCTCTCCATGGTGTCAGTTCTGTCTTATTGCTCCACCAAACTCAGCATGTAATTTCCATTTCACGATCCAAGATAGCTGCTTGAGCTCCAGCCATCACATCTGCAATCTAGCCAGTAGTAAAGAGAAGAGGTTGAAATATGAATGCTCTTTCCTTTTAAGAACACTTATTGAAGTTGCTCATGACATCTTGGCTTACATATTATTGTTTAACACTTAGTCACAGGGATTCCTAGCTGCAAGGGAGTCTGAAAAATGTAATCTTTATAATGGACAGCTATGTACCCAGATGAAAGTTAGAAAATCTATTGTTAAGGAAGAAGGAAAGAATAAATAAATACAAGGGACAGCAAATAGTCCCTACAAAAGTGGGAAAGAATACAAACAACAAATGGTTAATCATGGTGTTACATGGTTGTCAGATTACATAGAATAGAGAATATGAATTTGAATATATAGGAAAATGTGAGCAGATAGTTGAAAGTACTCAGCACAGTTCATTAAAGATATAATGAACAGTATTTGGAAATTCCAATTTGATACAACTAGCAACTAGGAATCATTGACAGCGTTGGAGAACAGAAGGGATATTTAGCTCAGTCACAGAACTTAGCTTTCTTATTACTGAAAACAGCTGTTGATGGAAAATAATTTTTATCACCTCATGTAGAAATGAAGGAGAAACAAATTGGAGGGAAGCTTGTAAAAGACAGTTGTTTCGGTCTAAGCATCCATGAACTGCTCTAGGGTTATTGAAATAAGGAAAAGGTAATGTTTAAAGATAGCATGTAGAGAGGAAATGGGGTAAGTAGATAATGTATTGGAGAAGAAGAAAGAAATTGAAAACGGCTCTAACATTTGAGTTAGAGAAAATGGAGGCACGTGATGGTATCACACAGGTAAATTTCTGTCAGAAGGAATGTAAAGGCATCTCTAAGTTACTTAGTTATAATGAAATGTAAAATTGAATGCATTGCTAGCAATATGATTTCCAGGCTCTAGGATTTAGAGCTGAAACTGAGCCGTGCCTGGCTTCTTTGTTGTAAATTAGTGAGGGAAAAGAGGTGCTTTACAGAAGGTGTTATACACACATCACTGTTTCACCTTTTTTCTATTACTGGATGTTTCCCCCAAGATTTTAATTCTAGAAGATAGCTTGGGTGGTTTCGTTTTGATTTTGATGTGAGAAAGAAGAGATGAGCTGAAGGATAATTGCTACTTGATGGCAGGACAGAAAAGTATGTTAAGCCCATTTATAACTCAGCTTCTCTGAGCTATAAGCATCTGAGTTAGGTCCTCTCCCTAGAGGCAATAGTTATAAAGACTGTCGCCACAGACATTGTGTACAGCCAGATTAGCAAAGCATCACTTCTCTTCGTCATCCTGTCTCCTATAAAGAGCTCTTTAGTTGCAGTATTTTTTGCAATGGAACTTTACCTGTGTTAGAGAAGGATTACTCTAGCCTTTGTCACAGAAATATTTCCCTAAAAATAGTATGATTCCTGTTGGACCAAAAGTTAAACTTCAAAGTAGTTGTCATGCTTTTATAAGCAAATCAACGATGTTGGTATTACAATTCCTACAGTGAACTGTGTGCTGACAGAGCTGACGTGGAGTCGTGCTCGGCTGCCTTATCGCGCATAGTCTGGACGGCAGGACTTGTGCAAATCGTGGTCCCTACTCGAACATTTCCACTGACAGATGTCAAGCAGCGATTTTCTTTTAAATTTAAAAATAAACACATGTACGAAAAAGAAAATAACAGAAACTTATATCCCTACGGCCCAAACCAACCACTGTTAACATTTTAGAATAGTTGCTTCCAGTCTGCTCCTTTTTTATCCTTTTGTTTTTGTTTCAGAAGAATCACTTTATTCTTATAAAAATAATGCAGGCTCATTATAGGGACTCAATCACTTCCAATCCCATCACTCAATTATAGCCATAAATAACGTCAGATGAACTTAAATTCTAGGTATCTTTCTATGCCATACGCACATATCAAAAGATGTGTATAACTAAAGAGAGATCATTTTTATAAAAGTAGAATTATACTAGATGCTATTTTTCACTTAAAAGTATTTCCGGTGTACTACTCCAATTAGACTACTGGGAGCTCCAAGAAACCCATTGATTGGATAGTACCCAAAGATGGAAATGACACTATTTGAGAGATTTCTGGCATCACCAGAGGTATGGGAAGTCTGCAAGGGTCTCTCCTTTTAAAAATTAAATTTAATTAGTTAATTAATTTAACTTAATAAGCAGAATAAGAACAGGATACATGAGTGGGATCAGAGTGACTTCAAGCTGGTGCCTCTGGGACATTCACTGCCCCTACAGATTACTGTAGGGGTTGAGCAGCTTGAGGGCAGTTGTGAGTAATTCAGAAAATGAGTTTGGGGCCTACCCTGAGCATTGGGAGGGAAAGCCTTGGATTACAGTGCTGAACTCACACACTCTGGAGGGGCCAGGGCAATTCCATGTAGTTGTCTCTGCAAGAAGAAGGCCTGCTCCGTTCCCGGTCAGGTTCACAGGATCCCTACCAATTAAAATCAGACAGTGAGCTCACAAAGCCAAGTCACCAAACACAGGAAAAAGTAATTAGCAAAGAGCATATTTAGTCCCTCAAAGACTGTAGATGTAAGAAAGGTCAGATACGTGACATAGAATAGCCGTGTATTTAAAGAAATAAAGGACATGCATGCCGTGTTGGTAATGGGGAGGCTGTGCACATGCAGGGCGGCGGATAGGTGGGGAATGTGTGCCTCCCTGTCAATTTTGTTGTAAACCTAAAACTGCCCTAAAAACTAAAGTCTTTAAAGAAAGGCATACACTCAAAAGCACAACCATCAAAACCGATTTGCCCTTCTCTACATTAATCCAGTTATTCAAATGCCGGTTATGCCTGTCCCAGCCTGGTTCTCTGAGCCCAACCAAAAATTAAAACTGTTTTACTTCAAAAAGAAGATTATTAGGAATGAATGTATGAATTTGAAAAATGGGAACTTACAGAAATGAGATACCACTGAAATTTTGAAAACGAACTTAATTTAGTGAGCTAAAAGATCGGCCCAAAGTAAATGGAAAATGTGAAAGCAATGTTTAAAAAAATTTTTTTTAAATTGTTCAATTATAGTTGTCCCCATTTTCCCCCATTGCTCTCCCCGGCCCTGCCCACCCCCTGACATTCAATCCCCCTCCGTTGTCCTTTGAAAGCAACGTCAAGACATAGAGGATACATCTGTGGAGGAGTTACAATTACCGTAAACTTATCAGCTACAGCCCTATTTTCAAAGGGCTGACAGAAAAT